>JBAMJV010001949.1:212500-214723 GCA_037951105.1 Echinarachnius parma
TTTTCTAAGAACATCTGATATATTGTTCACTTGCGTTTCACTACGGTTCAATTTTCTTGATGGTTTGTTTTCTCGATATAATAAAAAAAAAAAAATAAGACGAGTACTCTTTAAAGCTTAAAGGGGTAGTTTAGTTTTGGTAGAGAGGGCGCTGCACATCACAATTTTTTTGTGAGGTAATGAAAAACTGAGTGTCGAATTTGAGAGAACATGCAATCTTAATGGCAGAATAAACTTTGTTTGGTCAAAATCGACCCAGAAACGGCTGAAATATCAATAAATATATCTGATCTTATAATTATTTGGGGCCCAAATAATTAGACGATTTTTTCAAAATTTTTTTAAAATGCGTGTTTTAAATAGTTATTGATGACCTCTCTATTTAATCATTATTTCCAAAAAACATCACATGCATAATTTTGTATGAAAAATGGTTGAAACCAATGCCTTTTTAGAAAGCGCCCTCTTGTGTTTTAATGGCTCTTTTTTAAAAATGATAACGGGCTTTTTACTTAGTCATTTGTAATTGTGTATACCTTTCGAGCATGGTGGAGTTATAACTATTAGTTTATAATGTTACTGTCCACGTTTGGTGACTAAAGTTCAGCCTTACCAAAACTGTACTACCCCTTTAATTTGCCTGTATAAGATCCTCACTTATCTGTTTATCATTAAACCTTTTGTTTACTATTGTGATTGTTTTAGATTCAATTAAAAACAATCACAATATTAAATTTGTTTAATAATACAGATCAATTTAAAGGGGTAGTTCAGTTTTGGTAGAGAGGGCGCTGCACATCACAATTGTTTTGTGAGGTAATACAAAATTGAGTGTCGAATTTGAGAGAACGTGCAATTTTAGTGGCAGAATAAACTTTATTTGGTCAAAATCGACCCAGAAACGGCTGAAATATCAATAAATATATCTGATATTATAACTATTTGGGGCCCAAATAATTAGCTGATTTAAAAAAAACAAAAACAAAAAATGCTTGCACTTTTTCAAAATTGTTTTTTAAATAGTTGTTGATGATTTCTCTATTTAATCATTATTTCAATAAAACATCACATGCATAATTTTGTATGAAAAATGGTTGAAACCAATGCCTTTTTAGAAAGCGCCCTCTTGTGTTATAATGGCTCTTTTTGAATGATTTCGGGCTTTTTACTTAGTTGTTTGTAATTGTTTATACCTTTCGAGCATGGTGGAGTTATAACTGATCGTTTATAATGTTACTGTCCAGGTTTGGTTACTAAAGTTCAGCCTTACCAAAACTGTACTACCCCTTTAATATAATTAATATGATAATTCGATCAACATTTTGTCGATGCATTGATACCATACCTTTTCACTTTTTGTAGTATTAATTACTTCTCTTATAAAACAATTTGTGTCAATTGCTAATTTACATTTACATACTGAATATATGCGGCACTATACAGGGTGGCCCACCAAAAACGGAACGGGGAACTTCCCAACATATGAAGAACTTTCAACCGAAAGGCGCTAAATCCACTTTTTCAACTTCCGAGGAAAACAGGTTTATTTGTCCCACTTTGTACACGTGCCTATGGGAATATGAAAATTGAACTTTCTATATTTTGATTTTGAGTGAATTATTTGTCGTAAAATGTATATTCCTAGATAGGTACGTAGATTATACATGTAGATATATCGTTAACTCAATGTTTATGGAAAGTGGATTTAGCGCCTTTTGGAAGTGAGCTCTCATGATCACGTCAATCGAATGAGTGTCTTTTTCAATGAAAAACGATACCAAGAACAGTCATTTTGGTTGTGTAGTTTTTGTTTTAGGGCACTGTGAGTAACACCATGTCAGGTTCCCATTTTTGCCAATTTGTACCATGTCAGTGCCTGATAAATCGCACTTACTGCCCGTCATACCTTCGAGCACGCGAGCAATCCTTATAAAAATCATTATATCGACCTTTAAAATCAAAATTTTGTTGGGGACGATATAATTATGTTTTCATATTCTTCAATCGAAATATGATTTTTTTTTTGTGGGAGGCACCTGGGAGGGAGGGGGGGGGGGGGGCACACAAAATGTGTGTGGGCCCCCGTCCCCCAGATCCCCTGTAGCTACGCCCTTCCCTCTCCCCTCGATCTGTGTCGTTCCTACAGTTTACAACTATATAGAGAAGGGATTCTATCAGGGGAGACGGCTGGATCGTCACAAATCAGAAGCATCAAACAGTCCA